>CM077470.1:30941864-30980228 GCA_039654755.1 Calcarius lapponicus
CGTCAGGAGAACTTGGGATGGGCTGCTCTTCATGTGCATTTAAGTAAAAGTTAAAAAAAAAAAAAAACCAACAAAAAATGAGAGAAGTCAAAGCCTGGTCTCAGGAGGCAAATGGCTGGAAAAATATCTCTGGGCTATGGTCTGATAAGAACTTCTCTCTTCTGCCTTTATTGCAGCAAGAAACTGAAGGAACCTCAAACCATGAGCAGCTCCAGCTTTTGTCTGGCCTGTTTATTCCATCCCTTTGTTCCCCTCCAGGGCTCGTGCTTTCCCACATGGATATATTGCTAATAAACAGTGCTGCCATCCTCTGGCCCCCCTTTCCTCACCTGTCCCACATTTTCCTTGCAGAAGAGAAGAATCCGCTCCAAATTAAAAAAAAAAAAAAAAAAAGAAAAAAAAAAAAAAAAAAAAAAAAAAGCCTATGGACCAACATGATTTTCCTCTGGATGAGCCCCCATCGCTCCACTGGAGCTGAGGGAGTTCATTAAATGTATTCCCATTAAATGGGATGTGTAGGGCTGCTTCCCTGCCCAGGGTGGACACAGAGTGGGGCACACAGAACCCCTGGATGCAGCTGTAAATTGGGTTAAGAAACTAAACCAGGAATTGCCTGGATGTACCTACACCCAGTGGTGTAAGGGCTGCAGGGCAGGGGAAGGTGGCAGTGCTAGTGGACTCTGAAAATTCCCATGCAATCCCATCCCCCCTCCCGCTCTTCCAGCAGGCAAAGGGAAGGGTTGGATTTCCAGGACTGTTCCTCTCTCCTGAGTGTGCCTCGAGCCCAAAGTACAACAAGTCAGCAGGAATCCGTGTTTGCAGCCAGAGCCTGGATGGATGGATGGATGGATGGATGGATGGTATGGATGGATGGATGGATGGATGGATGGATGACCACCATTCCCTGCTGCCACTGGAGACTCGAAAATGTGCACATTAGAAGCCGAGGGTGTGTTTTAAATGCTTGTAGAGCAATTATAAGGATATAAAGCTGCCGGAGAGCGTTCAAAGAAACGTCAGGAAGATGGTGAAGGGATGAGGAACAGCTGAGAAGAGGACGAGGTCTCCAGCATGTCCGGCAGCTTCCTCCCAAGGGACAGCTCCAATCTCTGCTCTCCTGTGGCAGGGACAAGCACGCTGAGGGAATGGCTGGGCAGGGGTCATGGGGGGAGATTAGGAAAAGATTCTTTTCCCCAGAGGGTGCTCGGGCACGGCCCTGAGGCTGCAGAAGCCCAAGGCACATCTGAACAATGCTCCCAGGGAGGGGTTGTTGGGCTGTCCTGGGCAGGGTTGCACTGCAGGACGCTTGTGGATCCCTTCCCAAGCGAAGATGTCCGGAAGCTAGCGCTGCGGGAAAACCGAGAATAAGATCGGTGAAATGAACCAGAAAACCGGGGAGAAAAGAGCCCGCAAAAAGCCGCGGGAAGCTGTCCGCGCCCCCTACGGGCGCTGTCCCCACGGCTCCCTGAGGGGAGCGAGCGGCCGGGCCCGGGATGAGGCGGCTGAGGGAGGCGACGGCCGCGGGGGCCGCGGGGAGGATCCACCCTTAAGGGGATCAGGAAGCGAAGCGGGGCCAATCAGGCCGGGCAGGGAGGCCGGGAAGGAGGGAGCCGAGGGAGGGACCGGGGCAGGGCGAGAGAGCCGGGGCCGGCGGGGCGCGATGGCGGAGGGCGGGGACGCGCCCGCCCCGGGCAGGTACCGTGGGCAGGGGGCTGCCGGGGGCCGGCGGGGTCGCGGCGCTTTGCCGGCCCATTTCTGACGCCGCCGTGTGCCTCTCTCCAGCGCAGGTCGCAACCTGAAGGAGTGGCTGCGGGAGCAGTTCTGCGACCACCCGCTGGAGCACTGCGAGGACACCCGGCTGCACGACGCGGCCTTCGTGGGGGACCTGCCCACGCTGCGCAGCCTGCTGCAGGACGAGAGCTTCCAGAGGTGTGGCATGCCTGCCACAACGCACACTTAAAGAGCATCCAGTGCCGCCCTGGGACACCTGCCCCCCGTCCCAGGGTGCGCCGAGCCCCGTCCAGCCTGGCCTGGGGACACTTCCAGGGGATGGGGGTTTTGTGGGAGAGGTGTCAGGGAGGATGCCTGCTTTCGGCGTCCTCAACAGCTGCGCCTTTTGGGGGCTCCCATCTCAGCCCTTTTTTTTGTGAGAGGTGTCGGGGTGTTCTTCCACTGTTCCCACAGCCTGCGCCTTTTGGGGGCTCCCATCTCAGCCCTTTTTCTTGTGAAAGGTGGTCAGGGTGTTCTCCCCACTGTTCTTCCCACAGCCTGCGCCTCTTGGGGGGCTCCCAGATCTCAGCCCTTTTTGTTTTTTTGTGAGAGGTGTCAGGGTGTTCTCCCCACTGTTCCTACAGCCTGCACCTCTTGGGGGCTCCCATCTCAGCCCTTTTTTGTGAAAAGGTGTTAATGGTGTTCCTCCCTCACTGTTCTTCCCACAGCACCTGCACCTCTTGGGGGCTCTCATCTCAGCCCTTTTTTTGTGAGAGGTGTCAGGGTGTTCTTCCCACAGCCTGCACCTCTTGGGGGCTCCCATCTCAGCCCTTTTTCTTGTGAGAGGTGTCGGGGTGTTCTTCCCACTGTTCCCACAGCCTGCACCTTTTGGGGCTCCCATCCCCACCCGGTGTTTTTGGGGAGAGGTGATTCCTAGGATGCTCTCGGCTTGTCCCCCACAGACCTGCTCCTTTTTGGTGAGCCCTATCTCAGTCAGTTTTTTTCATAGCATGGTTTGGGGTAGGAAAGGGACCTTAAAGCTCATCTTATCCCACCTTCTGCCCAGAGGCAGGGACACCTTCTACTATCCCAGACTGCTCTAAGCCTGGCCTTGGACAATTCCAGGGATGGGGGTTTTTATGGGAGAGGTGTCAGGGTGGAGGGATGCTCCCCCTTTCCCCCAAGATCATTCCCCTGGTTGATCACAGGAGGCAGATCTCACAGCTGCTCGTGAGGTAGTGGCAGCTGTGTCAATGAACTCTTTGCCAGAGCAGGATAGGAATGTGACACCAGGAAAAGCGGGAGCCTTACGGATAATGGGGGAAAAACATCACACTAAAGGGATTATAATCAACCCATGTTACAAAATCTGCCCAGTGCTAAACCCTGTGACTGTGGGGATAGTTAATTAATTTTTCCTGCATCATGGGGAAATTCTGCTTAGAGGTGCTAAATGTCTCCCCAGCCTCCAAAAAAAAAAAAAGGTGTGTTATTCTCAGCAAAAAATGAGAGTGAGCCAGCCCTTCTCCTCTGCTACCTGGGCAGCTGGGGCTCTTTGAGACCCCTTGGCCTGAGGGTTTTTTGGGGGAAAAAGCAGAATTTGACAGGAAGAGGAGGGTGGGGCCCACAGCTCTATTCAACAGGTGATGGAGTGAGCAGAGAAGTGATGTCTTTGAATTGGGAGGCACATATGGACCTGAAAGCTCATCCTAATGCTGACCCTTCCACTGGGCCAGGTAGCTCCAAGCCCTGTCCAGCCTGGGCTTGGACACTTCCAGGAATGGGGCAGGCACAGCTTCTCTGGGCTACCAGTTTGGGACACCTCCCTTGAAAAAAGGGACAGAAGGGAGAGGCTGTTTTGATTTTATTTTTATAGGTGATTTTTGGGGCGGGGTTTGTGCAGGTGTGCAGCCCCTGGCACAACTAAAGCCCACGATCCAAGCAGCTAGGTGATTCTGTTTCACCTGTCCAGGCAGCATCTGTCAGGTGTTTGACAGGAGCTTTTTGGGGCTGCTAAAAGTGCCAGAAATCAGACAATCATATCCTAAGTGGGAGGGACCCACAGGACCATCCTGTCCAACCCTTGTCCCTGCACAGACACCTCAACAATCCCATCCTGAGCATTCCTGAGAGCGCCGTTCAAGCGCTTCCAGAACTCTGGCAGCCGTGGGGCTGTGCCCATTCCCTGGGGAGCCTGGGCAGTGCCCAAGCTCCCAGAGGGCACCCTCCTGGAGGGGATGGAGCTGCTCTGACCGTGTTTTTTCCCCCCCGGCAGCCGGATCAACGAGAAGTCGGTGTGGTGCTGCGGCTGGCTGCCCTGCACGCCGCTGCGCATCGCCGCCACCGCTGGCCACGGGCCTTGCGTCGACTTCTTGCTGCGCAAGGGGGCCCAGATCGACCTGGTGGACGTCAAGGGGCAGACAGCTCTCTACGTGGCCGTGGTCAACGGGCACCTGGAGTGTGCCAAGATCCTGCTGAAGGCCGGCGCTGACCCCAACGGGAGCCGGCACCACCGCAGCACGCCGGTGTACCACGCGGCGCGGGTGGGGCGCGCCGACATCCTGCGGGAGCTCATCAGGTCAGAGCTGGGGCTGCCTCTGCCTTTCCCCCTGCTGATCCCTTGGGATGCCTTCCCTCCTCACCTCTTCCCACAGCCTGCACCTTTGGGGGGCTCCCATCTCTGCAGCCTCCACGCCTCTGGGACTGGAGAGGTGCCTGTCGTCCTTGGATTTCCCTTAATGGGGCTGTTCCCCCCCCTGTTCCAATCCAAGTCTCCAGTTCTGAGCCATCCAGTCACATCCAAACCTTGCAATCCCCCTCACTTCCACTACAGCCCTGACTGGAGTTACAAGGGAGGTGGATTCCCCCAAAAAACTGGGTGCTGGTTTTTCCCTCAGGCAGCACCAGCGGGGCTCAAGTTGTAGCAGGAGGCCGTGGGAACTTGAATTGCTCCTTCTGTGGCGTGCCCTGGTTATTCCTTCTTTTTAAATGGGAAGATTTCTGTCCAAGGGATTGTTCTGGACAGCTATGTGGGTCATGGGTGCCAAATAATAAGGGATCATAATGGGAAAAATGTAGGTTGTAGGGAGAAACAGTGAAAGAGAAGAAAATTGAAGGAATCCCTTTGATGACCTCAAGTGCTAGAAAATAACAAAAGGATTTGAATAGGAAAATATTCAAAATCCTTGGGGATTTTCTTCCTTTTTTGAATTTTCATACAAGTACAGCTTGGAGGAAGAAGGGGAAATAATCCCCCCCCCTCTTTGCTCCTTTCCCAACAAGCTGAGAGGAGGATGTTCCCATCAGCACAGGCTGATACAGGGTTCAACTCGCTGCATTCCCAAAAATCTCCCCTGCTCTCTCCACCCAGGCAGGGTGAAATGTAGCAAATGGTATTTCAGCAGCACAGGGAGAGCTGATGCCTTGATTTATGTGTCTGCTCCTTGGGATAGCTCACCAGCAATATTAAAAGCAAGATTTTGGACAACTTTCAGGATTAAAAATTAACTGGAGTTTTTCCAATCTCTTTTTATTAGGCAATGTCTCTCCCAAGGCTGCTAAGCTAATACCAAATTGTCAGATTGCCCAAAAATTTCAAATATCTCAGAGCAGGGGTTTCAGAGATCTGTGCAGAGTTACTTAGAGAAAAATGCAGCCTTTATGTTAGGGATTTTCAAAATGTTAGATCTACAGGATTTGGCAGGGAGAGCACAACAAGGAGGACACTTTTCCTGAGATAGGAGGGAATATTTTGAGAGAAGCTGAACCCAGTCAGGTGTGCTGCAGGTGTGTAAACATCACCTGGTTTGAAAATCCTGTTGGGATCCCCGAGCATTCCTACAAGTGCTGAAGCAAGCAAGAGGTGAAATCCCATCCATGAACACTAAATCCACACGTGGCTGTGGAGTGGGGATCCATTTTACTGGGAGGCTGCTGGAAATATTTAGGGTTCTAATGCCAGGGGATAAATGGCATTCCTGATAATTTGGGATCATACTTGGTGGGATCCACTGCTACCTGCAGTGGAACTGAGGGTAGCAAGGATGAGAGGATCCTTTTGCCAGGCTAAAACTGGGAAAAAGAAAGCTGCCAAATCACCCCCATCCCTCAGGTGCATGCCTGACCCTGCTAAAAGCAGAATTTGGGGGTTTGCTTTGAATTGAGGGCTTCCACTGAGAATTTTGATGGTAATAATGGGGGAAGAAAGGGCTGAAATGGAGGGAGAGCTGCTGTCTGCTCAGGAAGTAGTGGCCTTTAAACAGCCCTGTGGAAGTCCCAGAGCAGCGCAGATAACTGTCCAAATGCTTGTGTAATCTGATTTTAAGGGGAAAAATACACTTTGTGCCATTTGCAGCTCTTAGAGGAGTCTCTCAGCCCTTGTTCTGGGCGTGCTTAGCTGGAATGAGACTCTTGCCATGCTCAGAACTGTGGGATTTGGTGAAATATTTGTCAGATGGGGAGCAGTCCCCGCTGGTTTCAGAGAGAACCGTGCCTGCTTTGAGGTAGGATTTGTCCCCAGGTATTTTCCTTAGTTTTATGGACTCCTGAAGGGAATATCATGCTGTCTAGGAAAAACCTGGTTCTCTGAGTGCTCACTTTGCAATCTGGGGAGAGAAACTGGTGAGTGAAGGAACCTTTTCTCCCTCTGTGGGTAGAACAGACCGGGCTTTGAATTAAAACCAGCCACTCCTTAGGGATTGTGCTGTTTTCCTCCTTTTTTCCCATCCAAGCTGCATGAGAGGTACATGGAATCACTGTCTGAGGGAGTCCCCAGTAGATTCCAGCCCCTCCAGCTCCTTTGGGAGCAGGTGTTTGTCACGGATGTTTCACTGCGGAGTGCAGGTTCCTGTTTCTATTTCCCTGCTGTTTGGGATCGAGCGCCTGTGTTGCTTTTTTGGCCCGTTTTTGTCCTGGTAGGGAAGTTATTTCAGCCTCCCTCTTCGGTGGAGTCATCTGGAAACATCCCTGCTCCCCAGGCAGCTCATTAGCATCCAGCATTACGTGGTGCTGGCTCGGGGCTGAGCCATCCCTGGTGCCAAGGCACGAGAGGAGAGAAAATACAGCTAAAAGTTCCTGGGTCGAGATAAGGAATGGGGGAGATAAGAAGTAGGGGAGATAAGGAAGGGGAGAGATCACTCACTAAATACCATCACGGGCAAAACAGACTCAACTCAGGGCTATCAGTTTAATTTGTCCCTAATAAAAACAGAGCAGGGTAATGAGAAGTGGAATCAATCTTAAAAAACAGCTTCCCCCACCCTTCCCTCCTTCTCAGGGGGGAAAATACGACCTTTGTACCCTCTCACCACCAAAACCTGGCCATGCAAACCCAATCCACCAGCAGGGCAAGGATGTTGCTGTTCCTCCTCTCTCCAAATCCTGGGCTGTCCCAAAGCAGCATCTTTGCTTCTGGGATATCACACTGTTGTCCCCACCCAGGAGTGCTGCCAGGCCCATCTGAGGGTAGGGATCACAGAATCACAGAATAATGAGGTTGGAAGAGACCTCTAAGATCATCGAGTCCATCCTATGCCCTAACACCTCACCGGGACTATAGCACCCAGTGCCATGTCCAGTCTTTTTTTTAAACACATCCAGAGTTGGTGATTCTACCACCTCCCTGGGAAGAGCATTCCAGTACTTTATTATTCTTTTGGTGAAAAATTTTTTCCTAATATCCACCCTACCCCTTCCCTGAGGTTGCTGGGGACTGTGTCCTCTGGTTCTGTCAGTGCTGCCCGGTGGCAGAGACCAACCCCACCTGTCTGCAACCTCCCTTCAGGGAGTTGTAGAGAGCAATGAGGTCACCTCTGAGCCTCCTCTTCTCCTGGCTAAACAGCTCCAGCTCCCTCAAACATTCCTCACTGGGTTTGTGTTCCAAGCCCCTCACCAGCCTCATTGCCCTGCTCTGGATGGCTCAAGCATCTCAACATCCTTCCCAAACTGAGGGGCCAGAACTGGACACAGCACTCAAGGTGTGACCTTACCAGTGCTGAGTACAGGGGCAGGAATGACCTCCCTGCTCCTGCTGGCCACCCAAAATCAGAGCAGGGTAGTGAGAAGTGGAATCAATCTTCAAAACCACCTTCCCTCCTTCTCAAGGGGGAAGCTGTGATGGTGTTCACAGGGGTCTCAGGTTGAGGGAAGATGTTGCAGACATCTTTTTATGAAAAATCCTTTCCTTAGGATTTTTTCCTCCTGAGAGGCTGAGAGGAGGAGTCAAATCCTCATCTCTTCCTGTGACTGTGTTTACAGGGGTCTCAGTTGAGGGAAGAGACATAGATCTGACTCCTTGTTTCAGAAGGTTTGATTTATTATTTTATGATATATATTACATTAAAACCATACTAAAAGAATAGAAGAAAGGATTTCCTCAGAATGCTAGCTAAGAATAGAATAAGGAGGAATGATAACAAAGGCAGCTGTCTCAGACTCTCTGTCTGAGCCAGCTGGGCTGTGATTGGCCATTAATTAGAAACATCCAACATGGGCCAATCAAAGATCCAACTGTTGCATTCCACAGCAGCAGATAACCATTGTTTACATTTTGCTCCTGAGGCCTCTCAGCTTCTCAGGAGGAAAAAAATCCTAAGGAAAGGATTTTTCATAAAAAGATGTCTGCGATAGGAAGCTTCTGAAAATACCATCCCTATACCCTCCCGCCACCAAAACCTGGCCATGCAAACCCAAACAATCCACCAGGAGGGCAAGCCAGTGCAGGCAGGAGCCACTGGCCTTTCCAAAAGGGATGGGTGGGTTCCAGAGGTTCTCCCTCTCCGTGTCCCTCAGCCTCATCCCTTGCCATCCCCAACCTTCTCTCCCCGGCGCAGGTACGGCGCGGACGTGGACGTGAACCACCAGCCGGCGTCGCGCGGGCCGGGGCAGGCGCTGCGGCCGCTGACCACGCTGGTGGTGTGTCCCCTGTACATCAGCGCTGCCTACCACAACCTGCCCTGCTTCCGCCTGCTGCTCCAGGCGGGAGCCGACCCGGATTTCAACTGCTGCGGGCCCATCAACGTGCAGGGCTTCTCGCGGGGCTCGCCCGTGTGCGTGCTGGACGCCGTGCTGCGGCACGGCTGCGAGCCCGCCTTCGTGCGCCTCCTCGTCGACTTCGGCGCCGATCTCAACCTCGTCAAGGTGGAGGCCCTGGGGCTCGAGGCCACGGGGAGGGTCAAGGTGAACGCCGAGGCGCTGGAGGTGTTCAAAGAAGCGAGGGGTGAGTGGGGTTGGGTCCCTGGAGCGGCGCTGTGGGTGCGGGAGGGCGCTTTGGAG
Source organism: Calcarius lapponicus (assembly GCA_039654755.1). Lineage (NCBI taxonomy): Eukaryota > Metazoa > Chordata > Aves > Passeriformes > Fringillidae > Calcarius > Calcarius lapponicus. The sequence continues at coordinate 30,950,847 of CM077470.1, forward strand.
GGGTTGTTTGAGCTGTGTTGGTGTCCTCACGTCAAGGACCTTCAGCAGGGTCTTAACAAGCTGGCAAACAAAGCATTAGTGACTTCCCCTCTCCCTCCTTTTCCCCTGTTGCGTTTTGTACCTTCACACGGTGTTTTCCCCTCTTGAGTCCTTCAGCAGCCCAACCTCTGTTACTCCGCCTTTTTAATCTTTCCCAGCTCTTTTCCATTGCCTTTTCCTATCTGAGCTGGGTTTTGGAGCTGTGGATCACCAGTTCTCCAGAGCCACACAGGTGTGTCCCAGCTGTTCCTGTGTGAGCCTGGGCTCTGGATCCAGGAGGGAGTTTGATCTGGACAGACTGGTTGGGAAGGAAAGCCACAAACAGTGGTAAAAAGGGGCAGGAGGAAGCTCAGATGGAGATGAAAAAAGATGGGGAAAAGTGCAGCACCTTGGAAACCCACCTGGTGAAGGCCACAGCTTGGCACCAGGGATGCGAGTGGGGTTTCCCTCTTGAACTCCAGAGAAATTTCAAAGGGATTCAGGCTGTGGCATACAATTTACATCCCCAGATTACTCAGCTTTGCGTGGGCCTGGTTTTCAAACCTGCCTGGGATTCTGAGGAGGGAGGCTCACATAAGCTGGAGTTCCATTAGGCCTGGCTTTAGGAGGCAAATGGGGCTCCTCAGGTGGAGCATATGGGATAATGGAGTGATGCCATGGAGGTCCAGTTCCTGAACCAACATGAGTGCCACCATCCCTGTGCTGGAAGAGCTCTCCATGGACTCAAAGAAAGTTGGGATAAGTCCCGAGCTGGCTGTCAGTGCTGTTGACATAATTTTAAAATGATCCAAATCGAATGGTGGAGTTGGAAGAGCTCCACAGGGATCATCCAGCCCAACCCCTGGCCCTGCACAGACCCCCCAACAATCCCACCCTGAGAGCGTTGTCCAAACACTCCTGGAGCTCTTGAGGATGTCCCCATTCCCTGGGGGAGCCTGGTCATTGCCCAGCTCTCTCTGGGGGAAGACCCTTTTCCTAAAATCCAACCTAAACCCCCCTGGCACAGCTCCAGCTGCTCCCTCAGGTCCTGCTCTGATGGCCTCCGTGGTCTCCAGCCCTTCCAGCCTGCCCATGCAGTTGGAAATCTGCTCCAACCCCAGGAGCTTTGACCTGCTCACGAGGCAGGATTTGTGCACGCTCAGCTCTCCCTCCCTTGCCTCCCTGTTGCTGTTCTCCCTCTCTGTTTCCCCAGTAATGCTTCCCTGTGTTTTTCCTTGCAGGCCGCGCCCGGAGCCTCTTGTCTCTGTGCCGCATAGCTGTGCGGAGAATCCTTGGCAAATCCCGCCTGGATCTGATCCACAGCCTTCCCATCCCAGACCCCATTAAACAATTTTTACTCCATGAACACAGTTAAAGGGCGGCTGGCTGCTTTTGGGGACAGTTTGACTTGGTAAATGAGTGCCCTGATAGAGCCAGGTGCCAATCCTGCCTCTTTTTCCTTCATGGAGTGCACATAATTCCCTGCTCCTGTGGAATTTTTTTTTCTCCTCCAGATTTAGGGTGCAGTGATTCAGTGTCTTATCTCCTTGGGGAGAGGCTGCTAAACGTGTGTGGGTGTTGCTGGAGCAAATACAATATATCCTGTAGCTGTTGGCAAATGTGTTACTGATCTGTGTCACACACACTCACCTGGGGTCTCTGTGGCATTTCTGTGTGGGGAAAGTGTCCCTACTTTACTATTTCTCCCATCACAGCACATAAAACCAGAAGTTCCTACCTACATTTTACTCCATATCCCATGGTAAGACCAGAGAAAACCCACCCAGATCCACGTAACGGGTCTGTTTTGTTTGCATCGTGGAAAAGGGAGAAAAAAGGGGTTTATTCCGAGGAGTTGGGAGATTTTGTGCTTCTAATCACAGTGTTGCATCCAGCAGCCTGGGCTTCTTTCACTTCCAGTGCCTCTTCATGCCACAAACTCCCAGAAGAGTCATTCTGCAGGGAGTCAGCAGCCTTTTGTTGGGATCTCAGGGTCAGCCAGTGATGAGGAATCCTTGTCAAAACAGCAACTTTAGAAGGATAGAGATGATGGCGCCTTAGGATCTTGGGAAAAATCTCAGGTGATAACTGGTACTTGCTTTAACTTTTCTGATTCAAGTAAAGTCACTGTGTTACAAGTTAATTTTTTTGGATGATTTTTCTTTGCTAGCTCTTCTTCCCACACTCATCCAGCTGGCAAAGGTAATTTTCCACATGTGACCTTAAAGATCAGAGAATCCCAGCTTGGTTTGAGTTGGAAGGGACCTTAAAGCTCACCTAGGTCATGGGCAGGGACACCTTCCACTATCCCGGGTTGCTCCAAGCCCTGTCCCTGGACCCCATGGGTTTACCCCATAGGCCTCAACGTTGGTTCCAAAATGTTCTTTTCCCAGAGGCATAAATAAATGCAAAAGCCAACCAAAGCAGAGGATATTTCCAGACCTTCCCCAGGTGAGGTGCAGTGGAGTGGAGCTGTGGGCAGGTGAGGAGGGGCAGTTCTGCACCGTTCCCTTCCCAGGCCTGCAGCTGGTTTTGGTTTTCCCAGCGCTGGCAGCGAGCTGTGCACTGGCTTTATAGAGGTGTGAACATCCCTGGGAGATGCAAACAGGTTGTAAAGCCTCTTGGCACCTGGCTGGGGGATCCATAATGGTTTGCAGGAGCTCACTGTGCTCCCGAGCTCCACTATGGGGAGGCAGAAAATGAGATGGGCTGGCTTGAGAAAGTGCCATGGAACAGCTTTTGGGGTTGGCTTTTCCCTGAGGATTTTGAGTTGGTTTGTAAATGGGACCCCCAGTTGGGGTGAAGGTGGTAGGATGGATGTGGGGAGAGCTGGAAGTGTTAGTGTTCAGAAACACATAATCATGAGAATGATTGTATGCAGGTGCTTTTATTGAAGAGCTCTGGGTGTCAGGGGTACAAACCCAAATCTGACTCCGACACGGGTTCGGGATGAACATGTCTTTATATTCTATCAATATATAACTTTCATGTTAACTATTAAACTTCTATTGTTCTGTTGTATACACAGATTTCATTCAAGCATAGGCTCCTCGTGGTCCCCCTCAAACTTCTAACGTAGTTTCTCATGATTCTTCTTTCGATTAAACAGTAATTATATTTAATTACTAAACAATCATCACATCTAACAATTATATCATTTATCATATACTGCTTACGCAGGTGCAATTTCACATAATCTGGCAAACACAAAGCCTAACATTTTCAGAGTTCATTTTTAACATTTTTCCAGGGCCCCACTAAGTCTAGCTTCTTTCTAATTCCCCGTATTTTTTGATTTTAAAACCTTTTACTATCAGAAGGACCCACAAGGATCGCCCAATCCAGCTCCTGGCCCTGCACAGACAGCCCAACAATCCCACCCTGTGCACCCCTGAGGGCTTTGTCCAAATACTCCTGGACCTCTGGCAGCCTTGGGGCTGGGACCATTCCCTGTTCCTGTGCTCAGCCCCTCTCTGGGTGGTGGTTCCACCTGGAATGAGCTGCAGTGAATGAGCTGATACTCCTCAGTGGGAATGACAGAGGGTGGCCCAAAGAAATGGAGAAGATGAACTCAGCTCAGTGGTTGATGTAAGTCTGGGTCTGTAATTAAAGCTGAGCCTGTTACAATGTTAATTAGAGATCCCATCCAAAGGATTCCCTTGAGCATGGATCTCTCCGTGTCTAAGCATGGTTCTCCCAGCCCAGCAGCAAACCAGCCTGAGGTTCATCAGCGGCTTGGAGATGTGCAGAATCGAGGCTTTGGAGTGCCTGGATCATCCATCCAACTTCCATCTTCACTGAGGGACTCTGCCTCTGGAAATGGCCAAACCTTTGGCTTGAGGGCCTGGAATGAGTCCAACCTGGGCACAACTCGCATGAAATTAAGCTGTAAGTGCACAGGATTCTGTTGGAATGAAGCCCCTGTGGAGATTGGTTGCTGTGGCTACTTAAACCCAGCTTTGCTGAGCTGGTTTAATACACAGAGAATTTGGAATTTTCACTGTAGAGAGATAATAATCTTGAAATAGATTCAGGATATTCACAGACTTCATTGTCCTGTCCTATAGGGTAAAACCCTGCATCCTGTGCCTTACCCTCTCCAAAACCCAGGAAACAATAGTCTTCCAGTATGAAATCTCAATAATTGATGCCTTTCTATCCTTTCACACTATATAAACAGCATTTCTTTTTGCCTTAGCTTGGATTCACCATTCCCTCCTATGCAGTACAGCAATCCATTTTGTACAGGTGTTCTTTCCCCATGTTGTCCATGGGACATGCTCAGATAATGTGAGTAAAAATTGAGTTTTGTGAAGCTGTGGGTGGGAAATTAAAACATTCCTGCCAGATGTTCAATCCCATCCATTGAAAAATGCCCATTATATTTGTGCAGTATATATAAAGTCTGTGTGGCCTGGCCTTGCTGGAAGCTTGAATGAGCCAGGACAAGAAGATTGGGCAAATGCTGGAAGAACCAAACCAGGTCTGGAATCAGCCAAGCTGCTCCAAAGCTGTCCTTTCACATTGGTTTTCTTGGTTTTGTTGCTAGGGGAGAATTTCCAGGGCACGGGATGCTGGTAGCTGGGATGCAAATTTAATTTCCTGCTCATTTTGCAAAGGGTGGGGGAAAGGCATCTGTTGGGTTGAAGTGGTTTTTTGGTTGGTTTTGGAGCTTTGTTTGTTTGTTTGTTTCTTGTTTTTCAATCCTGGAGTCAAGTAAAGCCCTTTTTGAGTTACAGCACCTTTTTAGCCCTTCCAGCGAAGAAAACTGGCAGGACAGCAGAGAGGGGACAAAATGCCACTTCCAGAAGTGCCCAGCAGTGCCTGTTGGCTTTCCCCAGGGTCCAAACGGTTTGGGACAGCCGCAGGATCAGACCTGAGGGCGGGTGGATCCACCTGCAGCCCAAAAAGGAGCAGGGTGGCTGTGGATTTGGGAAAGGCTGGATCCTGCCGCCCTCTCCCTGTGCTGCAGCCACTGGAGGGGGCCGGAGAACCGCGGTCCCTGCCTGGGGGTTCCAGGGACAGCGCCGCTGCCACCTTCTGCCTTGCCCCTCCTGGGCCATGTCCAGAGCATCCTGAATTTTTTCCACCTTCACACCGGGCTGAAGAGGGCTTTTTAAACCTCTCATTCCAGCCCCTGCTCCCTTGGTCGCCCTGGAAATGCAGCTCCTCTTGCAGTTCGTCTTGGCATGCAAGTAGATGTAATTCCTCAAAATATTTTTTAGATTTTTTTTTTTAATTTTGTGGCATTTTCATTGAAAAACTCCCTACAAGCTTGAGCAGCAAGAGTTTCTGCTGGTTGCTGTGTTTTTGCTGAGGATTAGCATGTGTACCTGAGGATTTAGTCCATGCAGCTGCCTCCAGGCAAGGGCACAGTCCCTTTTTTAGGATTCCTGCTTTTTTCACTCAGGAGATGTTTGTCTGATCTGCTGCCAGTGTTTCCTCTGAAGGCAAAACCAGAGTTTTTCCTGAATTGGAAGAAAATGATCAAATGGTCTGGAATTATGGTGATGAAAAACAAAGCCAAGCAAGCCTTAATCTTAAATTTTAACACTTCCAGCCTCGATATTATTCTAATTTGGAGTGTCTCCCTCCTGCCTCTTCATGCATCTCCCCCCAGGCAACCCCAAATTGGTACCCACAAATCAGTGACATCATTTCTGTGCTGCAGCTTGGAACTGGAGATTTATCCTCAAACAGGAGAGATCTGTGTGTCTGAGCTGCCAGTTTGGGGACAATAAATGTGGAATTGTTTAAAGGAATTGAATGTTATTTACTTGTGCCCTCCAGGACAGAGAAGCTGTGATTTCTGGTCCCCTCTCACTGAATTTCCTGTGTGACAGACTCACCTGAGAGCCTGTCCTTGCTTTTATAACAGCATTGCAACATGTTCCTTATTACTCACGCTCGTTAATCTCATTCTAAGATCTGCAGCAGCGAGGAAAATATTTCTTCTTGCACTGTGTGATGCCCAAATATTCACTCTGGGCTATGAGAGCTGACCAAATCTCTGGCAGTCTCAAAGCATTTCCTCTAGGATCTGTTGTTCCCACTCCCTAGGCGCTGCTGGGGAAGCCCCAAGTTATTTAACTTTTTATTCTTGTTGTTCTCCATCAGCTCCTCCAGCCTTGTCTTCCTTCCCAGAAGATCTCTTTGTGACCCCTGCAACTTGCAACCATGAAGAAAAAGAGAGAAAAGCCTTGTGAAAGAAAAGCAAGGAAAAGGTTCTTGTTGCCCCAGGATCCCTGGAAGTGTCCAAGGCCTGGTTGGACAGGGCTTGGAGAAGCCTGGGATAGTGGAAGTTGTCCCTGCCCATGGCAGGGGATGGAATGGGATGGGCTTTAAGGTCCCTTCCCACCCAAACTTTCTGAGATTTCATGGAGAGGGCAGTGGTTGCCCAACCCTCCCCAGCCCTGCACAATGACAGGAGGCTGCAGCCCCCACAGAGCTCATCCTGCACCTTTCCCATTCTTCCCTCTGCATCCAGCACCTTTCCCATTCTCCCACCTGCATCCAGCACCTTTCCCATTCTTCCCTCTGCATCCAGCACCTTTCCCATTCCCCCACCTGCACCCAGCACCTTTCCCATTCTCCCACCTGCATCCAGCACCTTTCCCATTCTTCCACTTGCATCCAGCAGCTTTCCCATTCTCCCACCTGCATCCAGCACCTTTCCCATTTTTCCTTCTGCATCCTGCACCTTTCCCATTCTCCCACCTGCATCCAGCACCTTTCCCATTCTCCCACCTGCATCCTGCACCTTTCCCATTCTCCCACCTGCATCCTGCACCTTTCCTATTTGTCCCTTTGCATCCAGCACCTTTTTCATTTTCTCACCTGCATCCAGCACCTTTCCCATTCCCACACCTGCATCCAACACCTTTCCCATTCTCCCACTTGCATCCAGCACCTTTCCCATTTTTCCCTCTGCATCCTGCACTTTTCCCCCCCCCAGCCCACATGCACTGCTCTGTTTTCCACCTCTTTTCACGTGTTTTGCTGTTCCCATTGTTGGTGCCTGGCAGAGGGCTGCAGTGTGCTGTTGTTTACAGGAAAGTGCTCTTTGTTTCCCCAGCCTGGAGCATCTGGTGTTTGTGAGAGGCACGGCGCAGCTTTCCAACAGAAACTCAGCCAGCCCCAGCCTGCCTGGCCAGGAGTCCATGTGTGCCACCACGGCCCTGCTCCTAAAAAGGCTCTGAAAACTCCCAAGTGAGGCAAGCCAGGCTTGGAGCAGCCTCGTGGAAGGTGTCCCTGCTCACGGCAGGGCGTGGAACAGGACGGCTTTTTAGATCTTTTCCATCCCAAAGCGCTCTGTGATTCCACGATCCAGCACGGAGAGATAAATGAAGGCAGGATGGGTAGGATGGAGCAGCAGAGCTTTGTTGATTTATGGCTCCAGCCATCCCCCCTCCCCCTCAAAGCATCAGGATGATGGACGAGCCGTGCACGCTCCCCTCCCCGTGGCACAGGCTGTCCATGAGCTTTCCAAACATACCAGGGTGAGGTGATGCTTGCAGACACGGCATTCCCGCTGATGGCGCCTTTCCACAATCAGCTGAAAGCTGCTCGGGGAATTTGGGAAGCTGGGCTCCAGCCATGATCTGCTTGGCCAACCCTGCACTTGCCTTTCATTTTAATAATTTGGCGACATCCATTTATTTTAACGTTTCGCAAAGCGGGGCCTGCGTTTCCTCAGAGAAAATGAGAGTTGAAGGATGGTAAAATGCCTCCATAAATTGGAAGTTAAATTAAGGAACAGCTTGTAGAGCACTGAGAGCTGTTAGCCCCACGTTGTGGTGTCACTCATGGCATTGAGAGCCTGTGGTACCCGTTGGAGGCACAGGAGATTTAGGAGGCACATGGAGTGGGCTGGATCGTTTGGTGAGTGTTTCTGAGCCTGCTTTTGTTTGCAGTTGGAATGTATTCATGGGTTCACCCCTTGTTTCACTTCCCACACGATGCAGTTTTTACCAAAAATTTCTTTTTTTGGGGGATAATTTTAGCTATTAAGCATTTTATATCAGTGTGGGAACAGCTTCTGGAATTTTTATCCATTTGATCTTATCTTTACACAAGGAGTGTTTACAGGGACCTGGAGTGCCAGGACAGGGGGGAATGGCTTCCCACTGCCAGAGGGCAGGGATAGATGGGATATTGGGAAGGAATTCTTCCCTGTGAGGCTGGGGGGCCCTGGCACAGGGTGCCCAGAGCAGCTGTGGCTGCCCCTGGATCCCTGGAAGTGTCCAAGGGCAGGCTGGACCGGGCTTGGAGCACCCTGGGACAGTGGAAGGTGCCCGTGGTACCTGGACATTCACCTCCAGGTCCAACTTACTGAGCTGGAAAGGAATTTGGCTTTGTAATAAACAGATTGTAAGACTGTTGTCTGAAGGTGTTCAAGGCTTTACCTTCATCCAAGCAACCAATAAATCCTATAAATACCATTAGGCAAGCAGAAATTCCCAGTTGTCCGAAGTTCCATTTAGTATCAGGTCCTTTAATTACCAACATCCATTAGCGCAAACTTTCTCCAAGATGAAGCATTCTGGAATCCCAGAGGGATTTGATGGGCTGGAAGGGACCTTTGAGCCCATCTCACCCCACCCCTTGCCATGGGCCAGCTGTGAGATCTGACAATTGAGAGCTATTTTTGACCCAGCAGCCCGAGACACTGTCTGGTCCCTCTTGCTGGGAGTTGTTCTTGCTGGGTGTTCAGCAAATTTTGGGCTGGATCCATCAACTTTCAGCTCAGTGATAACCCAGGATATTTCACGCATGGTGGACCGTGAAGGATGCAGAGATGTCAGCAGAAGCTGTTGTGCCAACGCAAACAAGGCCAGGAAGTTTTACTGTTCCCATTGCTGGGAACCTTGTTCCTCTTCCCTCTGTGGATGTGTCTGGGCATCAAGAGAGGCCAAAAGGTGCAGGTAAACAGAAATCCCATATTTCTGTGCTATCCAAAGACAAAAAAAACGGGAGAATTAGAGATTATTTGTACATTCAGACTTCTGGAACTCTGAGCTTTGTGCTGCTGTGAACAGCTGCAGGTTTGTGCTTGCTTCCCACAAGAGAGCATTCAAAATGCCACACAGTCATGGTGAAAATGCATCATGTCCACTCTGAACCAGCACAGAATTCACTGGGAAGCCTTGGCTGGACTTTCACTTTGGTTCCCAACTATGGTGTCCATCCAGCTAAAGGAAAAACTCTTCCCCCAGAGGGTGCAGGGGCACTGCCCAGGACTGCATTTGGACACTGCTCTCACAGCTCCTGCACTCCAGAAGCATTTGGACACTGCTCTCAGGGATGCACAGGGTGGGATTGTTGGGGTGTTTGTGCAGGGCCAGGGGTTGGACTCCGTGATCCTTGTGGGTCCCTTCCAGCTCTGGAGATTCCATGGTTCTTCTCCCGGGCACTAAAAACGCTGTCCCGGCTTTGAAGTGCCCCGATCTGGTTAGCAAGGGTCAGATGTTGGAACGTAGCTGAGGGTATTGCATGGGCTGATTAAATCAAGGCATCTGGCATGGATGTCCTCCTGCAGATAGGTTTCCATGGAAAACAGTTCCCATGCCATGAATGTCACCCGAGGATTAGATTACAAATCAGATGGGTCTCGTGTGCTTCCTGAGACCACCATTCCTCCCAGATGGAGCTGCTTCCACAGCCCAGAGTACTGCTCGGGGGTCAGGCCCACAGCTCCCTCCTCCTGACGGGATTCCCCATGTCCCTGTGCAGGTGGCTCCATCAGTGCATCACCATTTTGCCTTCCCAGTGTCCAAGGCTGCCTCTTGGCCTCCTCTGCATCCCACACGGGTGATGGAGCCATGAGCTCTCCGGCTTGACATGGCTCGGATCCCATGGGAACACCCAAGCCTGGGCACAGCCAGGGCCATTTTCTCCTTGAACTCAGGGTTTTTCCATCACGCCTCTGTGCCCAGACTCCCCGAGTCCAGGCTGGTTGCTGTGGATGAGTGCCACGTCTGGAGGCTGTGATTCACCCCGGCGTGCGGGAAGTCCAACCCAGCGATTCATTTCCCTGCAGCTGCCGAGCACTGACGTTGGTTTAGCCCCACTGGGGACGGGGAGAGAGGATTTTTCACCAAATGGCCCCAAATGCTGAAGTCCCCACGTGTTTCAGCTCTTACTCACCCTCTCCTAGCTGCTCAAAGGATGGGTCAGAGCCTCCCTTCGTGCAAGGTGACGTCGCCCGCTGGAGAAGCAAAACGAGTTTGTACCGGAAGATTTTAATGGGTTCAGGACTTCCAAAGCCCGGTGAGAAACTGGACCTGGGCAAACTTTATTGCTGCACCTTTCACTCTTGATTTTTTCCCCTCTGTTCACCTGCAAAGTTGACAATGAGCTGTGGATTGTGAGCACTTCAAGTTCTGAGTGGCCTGGACGCAGCAGGTGCCCAAGCAGAGCTGAGAGCCCCACGCTGCAGCACAGAACCAGGGTACAGAGGGGCCCTGGGCTTTTTGGGTCTCCAGGCAGATGAGGGACAGGCAGAACTCGATTTTTGGGTCTGTTGTGGCTCATGGGACTTGCGTCAGGCTGCAATTCAGCAGGAGCCGGTCTCTTGCCGGTGCTGCCAAGATCCAGGAGTTAATTCTTATTCCATGAGAAGGCCAGAGCTTGCATCCAGCCAGTTCCCTGGGGTGCAGGGAAAGAAACGCTCTGAGAAATAAACACAGACACAAACAAACACCAGACTTGGCGTGCGGCTTCGCAGGCAATGGGAATATCTTTTAGATTCATGCCGAGGTAATTGGCCTGCAAGGAAGCTTCCCTGCTCTGCCCTTTGGCTCCTGGCGAGGCTCTGCTTGCCAAAATGCTTTGTGGTCCCTTGAGCTGTGCCTGGGCTGGACTCTGTTCTTCTGCCCAGCCCAGCCCAGCGCTCTCCCGCGTGCTCGCCCTGTTCCTGGTCTAACCTATCCCCAGGGATGTGCTCTGAGCCTCCTTCCCAGGAGCCCCACCCTCTCCTCGTGCATTCTGTTCCCATTCTTGGTGCTCCTCACAAAAAGGCTTCCCCAAATCTCCCTTGCTCCTGCTGAGGGTGCCCTTTCTGTGGGGTCTTTCCCGTGTTGCTGGGGCAGGATCTGATCCCATGATCCCACCTGGCTCTTCTCTCCCGAGCCTTCATTTGCATCGCTCCAGACCTTCCTGGACATCCAGGCCCAAATCCCTGATCTTACCTGCACTGAATAATGCACCAGAGCCTGGATGCTGTACCCCCCTCTGCAAGGTAAACGTGACAGTGTTTTCCAGGCTTTCAGAAATCATGGGAATGCGGAGAATCCCACACCTGACAAACCTCATCTTTCTGAGCTGCTGTGTTTCCCCCCATCCACCTTCCTTTGGGTTCCTGCAGCTTTGCAACTGTTTTTGGAGTTCTAAAATGCTGCCAGATTTCCTTCTGGATCAGAAGGGAGAGGAACTTCTCTCCATAGCCCCCAAACTGCAGGATGGAAGCAGGTGGAGCTCAGCAGGGCTCTGTCATCCCATGTGGGAATGACAGAGGAAGCATCCCTGGCGTGTGGCGGGCTGGGTGCTATTGATGAAGTTCATTTCAAAATCCCATTTCCAGTGTAAATGGAAGCTTGACCAAGAAAAATAGATTTTTAAGTGGGAATAAAAAGCATTGAGCTGTGCAGAGTCTAATAAATACTCACTTTGGGAAACCAATGGCTGCTTTGCAGCTTCGGCTGGGGATGCTTTTAAAAAATCCATCATTCACTCACAGTGAAAGGCAGTTTAAATCTCTGGGATTCTCCTTCAGGCAGGGACAGTTTTCCTCAGGATCCTCTCTGCATCCCCAAAGCTTGACCTTGCTTCATGCCAAGCAGGGAAAGTGACACCCTATGGTTTTTGAATCACAAATGGAAAATCCATACTGTTTTGGAATAAACAGTGCTGGCCATTAGAGAGTCTATTTGGTTACCATTTGGTTACAACTGCATAAGGAACAGCTCCAGTGGAAAAAAAAAAAAAAGAAAGAAAAAAAAGAGGCAGTAGTAACAGTCAATCGTCACTTTTTTTTTTTCTCCCTGCCTGGAAAACTTGGAATTTTATGGCCTATGAGCCACAAATTAGAATTGCAGGCAACAGATAAAGCTTGGCTATAAATCCAGCTAATGCCAGTGCCTGCTGGCAGCTGCAAGGTTTGTTAAAGTGCCCCCATCAAAATGGGCCTGAAGGGGATCTTTCCCACCAGCCAGGATCACCAGGTGGGTCTGGCTCCCTTTGGAAGCACGGAGCATCCTTGGTGCAGCAGGCAGTGTCCCCTGGGCAGGGACAAAAGAGGAGGCTGCGGCTCCTGTGCTCAGCACCAGCCACCCCAGGAGGCTCCTGCAGTTCCTTCCTTCCTTCCTTCCTTCCTGGAGTCTTTCCTTCCTTCCTGGAATCCTTCCTTCCTGAAGTCCTTCCTGGAGTCCTTCCTGGAGTCCGTCCTTCCTGGAGTCCTTCCTGGAGTCCTTCCTTCCTAGATTCCTTCCTTCCTGGAGTTCTTCCTTCCTTCTTTCCTTCCTGGAGTCCTCCCTTCCTTCCTGGAATCCTTCCTTCCTGGAGTCCTTCCTTCTTTCCTGGAGTCCTTCCTTCCTTCCTGGAGTCCTTCCTTCCTTCCTGGAATCCTTCCTTCCTGGAGTCCTTCCTGGAGTCCTTAATTCCTTCCTGGAATTCTTCCTTCCTGGAATCCTTCCTGGAGTCCTTCTTGTAGTCTTTCCTTCCTGGACTCCTTCCTGGATTCCTTCCTGGAGTCCTTCCTTCCTTCCTGGAATCCTTCCTTTCTGGAGTCCTTCCTTCCTGGAGTTCTTCCTTCCTTCCTCAGAAAGAGGATTTCTTGGCCATGTCTCCAGAAGATGAATGCCTGTACCTGTTTGTCCTTGTTCACAGGGAATTGTCCCTTCTCTCTGGCTGTGGCTGCACTCCCAGCTCTCCCTGAGGAGCAGGACACTGCCCTCACCGAGTTCAATCCACAGGGGCCGGGAACAGCCCTCAGGATGGAAAAAATGCTCCAGACATCCCAGACTGGAGTGAATTGCTCAAAGATGTCACCACTTTAGGGCAGCTGAGCTGGGCTGCCAAGTCTCCCAGCGCTGCTCCGGAAGGATCCAGGACCTCTGGCACATCTGTCTGGAGTAACCCCGGGCAGCTCCGTGCACGGCGCTCCCGTCTTCAGGAAGGAACCCATAAAGTCTCAGTTTGGATGTTTCAGTGCCCACCCCTGGTGTTTGTTCATGGCTAGGGCTGCTTCCAACAGGAAACAGGAACAGCCTCAGGCAGTGGCTGCTGCTCCAGGAGCCAAGAGAGGGCAGGAATGGCTCTGCCACCATTCGGGATGTCTGGGACATCACATCTGGGACCTTGTGAGTTCTCGGTCTGAGTCAGTGCAAGGCCACGCTCCAAGGAGCAGAGAGAGTTTGGGCTTTTCTGTTCCTGCTTAGGCACTTTCAGAGATCCTTAAGTGTCTGAGGTGTCAGGGGAATATGTGTTCCTAAATCACTGATGGACATTGGGAAGACCTGTCACCTCCCAAGCCGTCAGGACAATTGTCTGAGCTGATGGTTTTGTTGTTGACCATGGAGGGAGGGGCTTTGGACAACAGTCAGGACACAGGGAATGGCTTCTCCCTGCCAGAGGGCAGGGATAGGTGGGATAGTGGGAAGGAATTGTTCCCTGAGAGGCCCAGAGCAGCTGTGGCTGCCCCTGGATCCCTGGCAGTGCCCAAGGCCAGGTTGGACACTGAGGCTGGGAGCAGCCTGGGACAGTGGAAGGTGTCCCTGCCATGGCAGGGGTGGAATAGGATGAGCTTTAAGGTCCCTTCCATCCCAAACCACTCTGGGATCCTGTGTTTGGTGTGTTCAGTCCTGCTGGTTTGTCCTGAAGGGCAGCAGCATCTTTGCCCAGCTGGGGAGCCTGCAGAATAATTTTCCTTGGATGTTCACAGACATCAGACAAGGATGCCAGGGAGCATGAGGAGAACCTTGAGTCCTCACATCCTGCCTTGGGCTTGTCAAGCCACCAGTTCTGCTGCTCACCAGCAGTCCTGGACTCCTGAGATCCCTTTCAGATTGAAGGCAGAACTTCCAAGGGGCACAGAGCCATTTCAGAGCAGCCCAGGATCATTCTTAAATCGATTTACTTACAAAAAAAATGAGAAAAAAATGGGCTTTTTTCCCTTGTTTTCCAATGCCAGCATCATTGATGGAGTATGGCGTACAGGGAAATGTATTTCCTAAACCTCCAGGATATCTTTTAAATTTTTTTTATTAGAGTAATTCCTGGACAGCACCCAGGATTTGGAAGACAGATTCAGGAATAAAATCCACACAGGGCCCACAGTGATAAGACCAGTTTTGCTGGTTGACTTGGGAACTAATGTACTGCGTGCCAGTTAAACACATCTCTTCCTTTTTTTTTTTTTCTTTATTCCCATTAACCATCACCATTAGCATTTGGACTCAAACAAACAAACAAATAAGCCCATTTAAATCCTGGATTTTTTTCCCGTCCCTCCAACCATGAATAATTACAAAATAATCACCAAAATCTGGTTTCGTTCGGCGAACGTTTCCAGGTTTTGTTTTCTTTTTCAATAATCCTGGGTTCCAGCAGTCCCACCACCCCCTTGCTTTTATTTTTTGGGAGGCAATTTCAGCTGGTCACATTCCCTGATGCCTGGCACAGCACGATCAGGGAGCATGTGAGCTTTTTTTAATGTATTTCATCTTGACAGGGAACCTTTTCCCTGCCTTTCCTCACGGCCTGAGCACGCAACTTTTCCGAGAACACGGCCCCAAACTCCAGCCCCGCTGCAAAAGTGGCAACATCTGCTGGCAAAGCAAGTTTGCTCCCACTTAAAATGCTGGCAGGACCTAACAGGGCCTTAAAAAAATTCCTTTAATTGGGCTAATTGCATGTGGTTGGAGCCACGTTGAAGCTCAGCTCTGAGTTCAGCGTTTGGTTTATGTGGTTTGGGGTGACGTGAGTTCAGGAAAAAAGCCACCCTGCTTTACCTTGTTTCCTTTTCCTTGCCCCCCAGGTTTTTCTTTGTGCTTCAGTTTCACCCCAAAAAGAAGGCAAGATTTGCTTCGTTTCGAGCTCAAATGGGAAAGAAGCTGAATTTCATCTTGTTTTCGCTCAGTGGGATCAATCCCCTCGGATTGTTTAATTGATGTCCTGTGTAACAGCACTTGCTGTGCGGTGCAAGCCTGTGTGGAGGGCAAGGAAAGCTTCTGGCAGAGCAGGCAGGAATATCAAACTCAAACAAATAAAGGAATTTTCACCCAGTTGCACTGTGCTGCCTTTCTGTGGAGGCAGGAGCCTGCCTGGTGTCAGACCCCAGGTGCCCAAAATGAAGGTTTTCCTTGGTTTATTATTGGAAAACCCAGTGGTGCCTTAAGATCTCATCGTGCTGCTCGATCCAGGGGAGGTGGGAGGGGGTCCCAACACAGGCTGTGTTATTTCATTGCTGAAAGCACTTCCCTGCCTCTGGGAAGCCTGTTGGGAATAACATCACTTGGCTCGTGCTCCTTTGGCAAGGACCTTATTTTCCCATCAATCCCTTTAAAATGGTTTTAGGATTTTTCCCCAAGATGCTGCTTGCTAATTTTGTGTGTAAGGACACACACAGGCAGGAGAAAAGGTGGAGGTCTGGGAGGAGGGAAGGTGGGGAGTTCTGGGGAAATGAGGGAGGGATGTGGGTTGGGAATGTTGCAGCCTCAGGGTTGAAGGAGAGGAGACAGAGTGCCAGTACCACAGAGGAGAAGGAATATTTGTCATATTTGTCAGGCTCAGGAATACCTATTGCTTTTTGCAGACTCTTTTTCCTGTTTATTTCCCTTGTCCCTTCCTTTTTTTTTTTTTTTTGCCTTGCTGGGACCTCAGGTCTTCCCTTGGTTCCTGGGACTCCAAAAGGGAACGCTTGGCTGGTCCCAAATGAGGGAGGCTTGCTCAGGAGATCCTTTTTGCTCTAACATGGATGTCCCACTCTAGAGGCTGCCAGATCCCAGCTTTTCAGGGAGTAAAAATTGTATTTTAACCCTTCTGAGGTGCTGGGGATCTCCCTGTGTTGTATGAGGTCTCCTCTTGTTTCCTTGGAACCTCTCTTGGCTCCTGGGGCTCCAAAGGTGAACCCTTGGCTGGTCCCAAAGGTGGGATCCAGCCAAGAGATCCCTCGTGTTCAAACATGGACACCCCACTGCAGGAGGCTGCCAGATCCCAGATTTTGAGGGAGAAAGATTGCATTTTAACCCTTCTGAGGTGTTATGGATCTCCCTGTGTCCTACCAGGCACATGGAAGAGGGAGAGGAAGCATTTATGGGACAAAACATACCCAGGGTCATACTTCAAGGTGCTTTCCCAACCCCTGGGCACCCAAGTTTTTATTTTCCATGGATTTACCTCATTAGCAGTGCTGTGAGAAGGTGCTCCTGGAATGAGAGGAGGGCTGAATTAAATGAGTATTGAAGCCTCGCAGCCAACATGGGAACGAGGCCAGTGTCTGGAAGGAAAAATATTATTAATAATTATAGGAAGAAGATGGCCAAAGTCAGAAACGTGTTCTGGACTCCTCCAAAAATAGTACAAAGGAGGTGCCAAACCCAACAAGTGAAGTAAAGATTTGAGGGCAGGGCGAAGTGCTGAGGGAAGTCAGAAGGGTGAGAGGAGCCTCAGACAGCGACGCCGCGGCCTCGCGAGCTGAGCTGCTCTCTGGGCTCAGGAGCATCAGGAGGTGACTCTGGCCCTCAGGAGGGCGGGCAGCCCGTGTGAGATGTTGCTCCTGAGATGGCAGCCCCAGCCCTGCCTGCCAGAGGTGACAAACAGGGGGACAAACCCTTCACTCCTCTCCTCTCCTGCTCTTGCTGCCCTGGCGTGAGCTGGGGGCATCTGGGGTGCTCTGGTTGCCTTTCCAGCTTCAGAAAGGATGAAGACTTTTGGGACAGGCTTTAAGTGCAGCTACATCCCTATTTTTTTTTGCTTTAAAAATTAAAACAAACCCTATTGATTGATGCTGGTGCCCTGGGCAGTTGCAGTGCCGCATTCCCAGCTCCCATTTCTCCTCCTTCTGGAGCATTTCGAGTGCTCTGTTCAATGCCTGGCTCTGGGAGGGAAGGAAGGGGCCCTGACCACACACAGGCTCCAGGCTGCCCTGGAGAGCCCCGGGAGCTTCCCAGCCACCAGCAGTGACCCCTCAGGGCAGGGACAGCTGTCCAAACAGAGGGACACCTGTGCAGGGAAGGCCAGGGCAACCAGAGACATCCCTGGCTCCAGAGGTGCCTCCCTGAACCTGCCCTTCTCCTTTGATCTTCACTTGAGCAGCCTCTGCTGCTCTGCTTCACCCCATTGTTGTTCTCTCCCAAGCCTGATCTCCCTCTTCTTTCCTGAGCCTCATCTCTGTTCCACCCTGGAATTACTGCCTGGAGCTTTCAAAGGCGTCTGAGTGTGAGTCTTTCTTCCAAACACTCAGCATTCCCAAGAGGCTTTTCTTTTCCCCATCCCCCTGGGGACCAAACTAGGAGGCAGAGCCATGAATTTTTCTGTATTTACCTGTATTTTCCTGCATTTTCCTGCATTTTGACTTTTTCCAGCTCTATTTTCTCACCTATGGCTTACCCTTCCCGACAGAAGTTGCTGCGTTCTGAAAATCCCTCCTTTGTGTGGGTGCTCCCATTTTCCATCTAAAAAGTAGCTCCCTCAAATGATAAAATGTTTTGGTTTTTTTAAAAAAATAAAGGGTCAGTCACTCTTTCTTGCTTTAATCAGACATCCTGGATCAGGGTACACTCCACACATTCATTCATCCCATTTATCCATTTGTTTCTTGTTTAGATCTGGCTAAAGTAAGGCACAGTGTGGACATCTATCTGCCTTATTATCCAACATAAGGTTAAATAAAATAAACCCCCCATGCTCCCTGGGAGGGACTTTGGAATAAAGGGACTCTTCAGGCTGGAAAAGAACCTCCAAGGTCACCAAATCCAATCTGTTGACATTGACATGATTTCTTTTTTCCCTCCCTTTTCTCACACATTCGTTCCGCATCAAACTGACATATTCCTGAAAACTCCCTTGGGTTTGACACCTGGAATCTCCCTCCCCTGGATTTTGGGATGACAAAGCCCAGCAACTTTTCCAGAGCTTCTCTAGGCATCGGCTGGGAAGAGCAATCCAGTGTGGAATATGGACTGGATTAGCTCCTCAGATTTTTAAGGAGAATCCTCCACCCTTTGGTCAAGGTTTGTGTGTGCTCTGTTTGTCTTCAGTGCTGGGAGAGGGAGGTTTTGGGAGCCTGGGATGGGATGGAGGGAGAAGGGGACAGTGGGAGTGCAATCCAGGTTTTGATGTGCTGATGGAGATGAGGGATTTCTTACCCTCCTCTCCTCTTCTCTCCTTTCATCCAGCATTTCTCTCTGCTACACGTGTTCCCCTCTGCACTGTGCCAGAACCCTGACAGAAGGAAAGGGCAGGGAAAGGGTGGGGGAGGGAAAAAAAGAAATCTCTGTAAAGTTTCTGTTCTGGAGAGAAAACAGGGCTTTATCAAAATATTAGCAGAGCACCAGCTGGTGCCGATTAGCAAAGCCCTGGGTGAGAGTTTTCCATTTACCTTGTGATGTTTATCTTTCCCTGAGCTGCACATGCTCTTTCCCAAAGCTCCAAGGCTTTGGCCACCAAGGTTCATCCAGCCTGGGCGCCGTTTCATTTCTCAAAAATGCAGAGTCCACCCAAGATGCACCCAGAAATTGCAGTGTCCATTCACCTGTCCAAGCCTGGTTGGCCTGGGGGGTGATAGGGGATGAAGTCCCATCCCTACAGGCTGGTTGGATGATGGGGGATGAGATCCCATCCCTACAGGCTGGTTGGATGATGGGGGATGAGATACCATCCCTACAGGCTGTTTGGATGATGGGGGATGAGATCCCATCCCTACAGGCTGGTTGGATGATAGGGGATGAAGTCCCATCCCTACAGGCTGGTTGGATGATGGGGGATGAGATCCCATCCCTACAGGCTGTTTGGATGATGAGGGATGAGATCCCATCCCTACAGGCTGGTTGGATGATAGGGGATGAAGTCCCATCCCTACAGGCTGGTTGGATGATAGGGGATGAAGTCCCATCCCTACAGGCTGGTTGGGTGATGAGGGATTCAGGATCACAAGAACTGAAAACGTCCTCATACCACCACTGATGCTCATTAACCAAACATCATGGCTGGGTGATTTTCCCCATGCCCAGCTTGCAAAGGTGCCAGGGGCAGGCTGGATCTGGTCCCCAAAACACTTGAGGGGCCTGGCCACCACCTCTCAGCACCTTTTCTTGCAGGAGATGCTGCTGCTGCTGCTGCTGCATCCTGGACTCCAGCCCGGTGCCGGGTTTGTGCGGAGGTGAGGAAAGTATTGCTCATTCATAAATGCGTGTTTTAAGGGATATTATTCCCCAATATTAAAGTAGAACCAGCTTTTAGGAGCAGAGGATAAAGATTTGGCTGGGAACCGCTGAGCTGGAGGACCAATAACTTGGGAATTGCTCTGAAGTGTTTGATCTGTCTCGGGCCAGCAAACGCTGAGCCAGCGCCTGCCGTTAAGTGGAAGTTATTTTCTGCATCCACCAGAGTCCCATAAAACCATTTCCTCTGGGATCCACAGGGACAGCCAGGGCTGCTTTTTTTGGTGTTTTTTTTTTTTCCTTTTCTCCCCCAACAATATCAATATGTAAG
The DNA here is from genome assembly GCA_039654755.1 of Calcarius lapponicus. NCBI lineage: Eukaryota > Metazoa > Chordata > Aves > Passeriformes > Fringillidae > Calcarius > Calcarius lapponicus. Next base: position 30,970,575 of record CM077470.1, read on the forward strand.
TGCTGAGGGAAGGAGCACGTGCTGTGTGACAGATTTAGGAGTAGCCTTAGGGCTCCATCACCTCTCTCCAAGAGGCTTTGCCAGAGTGCTGGAATTGCCTCCTATTCATCAGGAGGGAAGGCTGCTTTGGGGATTAACAGGCAGAGCTGGTCCTGCTGCAGTTCCTGAAAGGTGGGGAGAAGGGCTTTTTCCTGGGCTTTGGGGCAGCAGGAATGGCTCCTCAGGTGATTTTGGGAAACCTTCAGCTGCATTTTAAAGCATAACTGCACCTACTCAGCACCCTCTGGTTCCTCTGGGGTTCCCAAGCCTGTTTGGAGCATATTCAACCCCAAAACATGCAGGATGTGTTGTGCCACTGTCTTTGAGATGGTAATCCTGGAGGCCAGGAGTACACAGAATTGTAAAATCCCAGAATGGTTTGGGTTGGAAGAGAGAGTTTAGGCTCATCCCAGATGGGATGAGCCATGGGCAGGGACACCTTCTGCTATCCCAGGTTGCTCCAAGCCCCATCCAGCCTGGGCTTGGGCACTTCCAGGGATCCAGGGGAAGCCACGGCTGCTCTGGGCACCCTGTGCCAGGGCTTCAGCACCATCCCAGGGAACAATTTCTTCCCAATCTCCCATCCATCCCTGCCCTCTGGCAGTGGGAAGCCATTCCCTGTGTCCTGTCCCTCCATGCCTTGTCCCCAGTCTCTCTCCATCTTCCACTCAGCATTTCACCATTCCCTTCAGGAGGGGGCTGCTTTGGCAACCAAAAACCAAAGGAGTGATGGGAGAAGTGACACCTCCACCTGCCAAGTGATGCCTTTCACCTCCTGCCTTTGCCTGAGCCAATTTCTCTTTTTTTTAAATTTAAAAAAAAATTTTTTTTGGGATCTGGAAGTCCATTTGCAAAGGCTGAAGGGAAGAAAAACAACCTTCTCCCCCCTGCTCCTAAGTGCTAAAGCAGATCCCAGAGGTGTGAGCGGGAGAAGAGCTGGCAGGAGATCTCGTTCTCCGCTTGTGCCTGGGGGCTTTTCCCCTCGGAGCCCCTGGAAGGGCAGCAGGGAAATGATTCCAATCCCAGGCTTTCCAGCTTCCATGCTAATTTAACCCAAACTGTTTCCTAGTCTCTGACAGGGGAGCAGGGATGAGGTTTGCAGATTGGAAATGGGAGGGGGATGGAGGAGCTGCAAATGATCTCAGCAGCTTTACAGCCATCCCTTTTCCTGGCAGGACATGAGGGAGAGCGTCCCCGCGGCCCCTGGGGTGGAAGGTGGAGGAATGTGAATGCTGGAACACTTCTCCCTGTTTGCCCTGATTGCCTTTCCTCCCCCAGCAGCTCCAGTGGTACCCATGAATTCAGGGCAAATATTCCCACGTGCATTTTCACCCTCATCCCGAGGGATTGCTGGGTGTCCCAGAGAAGCCACCCATCCACACTGGGTGTCTCCTCCACCTGGAGAGAAGAGAAATCTCTGGGAAAAAGTGTGTTTGAGGTGAATGTTTACATGGATTCTCTTTGGGTTTTTTTGGTCTCCTGTGCCCCTGTGCAAACACCTTGAGCAGGGGGTGGTCAGCAGTCCTTTCCCACTGGAGACTTCCACCCCATCCACCAGCAGCAGGGATCCTGCCTTTCAGGCTCAGATCTTTCTTCGCAACAAAAAATTCGTGCCTCCATTTCCCCCTTCTCCCAAACCTGTTGCCCCTGGCTCATCATTTGCTTTAAAACCTGTGTGTGACACATCGGACCCTCCAGCCACCAGCTGGAGCCAGATTTCCAGCAAGGGAAAAATAAAAAACCAGGAGAAATTGATGCCCTCCTGCTGCCCTTGCTGGGATGCCTCCTTTTACATCCTCATCACTTGGAGAGAGCCACTGAGGGAATAACAACCTCTGGGGGGCAAGAGCTTTTTCTTTGTGGAAAATAAAAATATATCCCATAATACAGGGGGGGTTCCCATAAAGGGCAGTCTGGGGGAGCTTTTTAATGAATTAAATTTTTGCACGTTAATGAAGTGTTTTGCAGCTGTATGGCAAAGTTTTATGGGGTTTTTTTTGGGGCTGCTGTGACGTTTTTGATGAAATTCCTGCTCCAGAGGTGCCTCCCCATGGAGGGGACCATCAGCTTCATGGAGCATCTCTCCATCTCCTCACCTGCTGAGCCACTTGCAGTGTGGGGTCACTGAGCTGGCTGTCCCTCTGGTGTCCTTGGTGCTCCCAAAGAGCCTTTTCCCTGGAAATCAGCTTGAGCAGAGGTAATTTTACCCCAAGGCAATGTGGTTCAATTGAGAAGTCGATGATTCAGAGCAAAAGAGGGGAAATTGGGACTGAGAGAGGAGAAATTCAGACAGAAAGACGGGAAATTCAGATGGAAAGAGGGGAAATTTAAGAGAGATATCAGGAAAATGTTCTTCCCTGCGAGGGTGGGCAGGCCCTGGCACAGGGTGCCCAGAGCAGCTCTGGCTGCCCCTGGATCCCTGGAAGTGCCCAAGGCCAGGCTGGACAGGGCTTGGAGCAGCCTGGGACAGTGGAAAGTGAGCTTTAAGGTCCCTAAACCAGTCTGTAATTCTGTGATTTGTAAAGCATAAAAAGCCCTGTGTGAACCTGCTCCAAAGGGACTGAATGAGTTTGGACATGGAGGCAGCAGAAGTATTAGATTTTTATTTTCTTTTTTTTCCTCGCCGATTTGCCGCAGGGAAGTCGGAAAAGCACGGTGACAAACTGCGTTGCTTTGGAGCCAAATATTTACATTTTCTCCACGTTTCCCAGAAGACTTTTCCTGACACAGGAGAAACAAATGCTCTGTGGTCTGTGGATCTCATGCTTGCCTAAGCACCATGACATATGTGCCTGTGTGCCTCCACACACACACACACACACACAGAGGAGATATTTTAGTTCTCCTGTTTAAATGGAGGGTGGGACACCCTTCAGCACTGCCTTTCTCAGCATATGTGTTCTTAGACTCACTCACTCTTTGTCTCTGCCAATGCCTAAATTGGGAATACTGAGCGGCCGCAGCTATGCAGCTCGTGGGGACGCAGGAATTCCTTTGGAGGCAGCGAGCTCTGATCCCCGCGCAAGGGACAGAGGAGCTGCAGCTGCAGGAGAGGAGATTCCTGCCTGTAGTGTGCATCACCATGGCCTTGCCTTTGTGAGCACCTCGGGGCAGAAGTGAAGCTTTTGGGCAGAGAGCAGCCAGCAGGCTCAGTGCCACGCTGGGCGCTGTTTGTTTCTGTTTGCATAGAGAGGAAACACCTGCCTGAGTGGCGGTGACACTGGGTTTGGGTTTCTAGGCCCCAAAAACGCCGAGGAGAAGGTAGGAGGAGGCTGGCAGCATTCCCAAGGTGTGGCACTTTGCTCTCCAGGTGCAGGTGAGCTCCTCTGGGGACGAGGAGGTGGCAGAGGGGGATCTGTGTCACAAGGAGCAGCCAGGTGAGCGTGGCTGGGAGCAGGGAAGGGCTGGGGAGCAGAGGGAAGGGAAATTCAGCACAAACCCAAGTGGTTTTCCTTGTAAATCATCCCTGAAAGCCAAGGGGACGCTGCACTGGGGGGGGTCCATCACCAGGCACCCATTTTATCAAATCCCAGAGTCGCTGAGGTTGGAAAAGCCACCCAAGGCCATTGAGCCCAGCCTGTGACTGATTTCGGTCACCAGCCTGAGCACTGAGTGCCGTGTCCAGGCATTCCTTGGAATACAGGCAGCTCCTCACCCCAAGCTCTCATCCAGGAGTACACAGGATGCAGAATTTGTGCAAAAGCCTGATGGGATTTGTTTTGTTTTGGTCGCAGACATTGTTTTCCACCTCCCGTCCCGGTATTTTTTTAAACCCATCAATTTTTCCTTTGGTTTTTCGTGTGCGTTTTGCGTGTTTTGTTTTGGGGGGTTTTTTTTGGCAATAAAAGCATCAAGCCACACGATCCTCTGGGCAATATTTTGCCAGCCTGCAGTTGCTGAGTGAGAGCTGAGCTGTGCTGTGAGAGCTCCCTGATATTACCCATCGCAACAACAAAACTTTGGCAGGGAAGCAAAAGGAAGATATTCACAACTCTCTAACTGGACGTTGACTCTCCAGCTGTAAGATTGCTTCCTTTGCTCCAGGGATGAGTCCCACTGGCAGCACAATTTCATTTTTCTGGTGTGTGATGGCACGGAAAAGATTTATTCATTCATTTTGATGGGGGAGAGGGTGGGCTGCAAAGTGTTAGTGGGGCTAAGACAGCATGGGGTGATGCAGCGCATTGATCAGACAGTGAATTATAACAGAGATGGGGCTCTGGGCATGACTCAGCTGCCTTTGGAAGGGAATTCCACATTTTTTAGGGGTGTCTGGAGGTCCCTGAAGGAGGTGAGATGGATTGGGGCAGGCAGTGGCTGAGGGCTGCTGCCTTCTGTGCCTCCAGCTCCCCGTGGCTCAAGGCCAGGTTGCCATCAAGTCCTGCATCACATTTTGGCCCAAAATCATGGCTCAAACTCCTTCCCACCCCACGCAGGACCCATCCCCACTCAGCCCTCAGCGCTGAGCCCCCAGGCAGGTTTTGCTGTTTCGTTTTGAGGTTCTTTTGGCAATAAAATAAAGGCCCTTCTGCCCAGCCGTGCCCACCCACGTCCTCCCCTGCCCATCGCCGCGCCCTTCCCTCCCTTTTCCCCCCGCTGTTTTTGGGGTGGGTTTCCCTCTGGGAGGCAAAGGGAAGCGAGGGGGTGAAGCCTCAGAGGGGGCACAGCAGCAGCACCCCCAGCCCCAAACCCTGAGTTCCTCCCCCCCCTTCCCGGGGCAGCCGTGGCTGAAGATCAAAGCGCGAGGCAAAAATAGCAAAAAAGGGGAAGAGCTCGTGGGTTTTGACATCTGGAGGCCAGAAGCAGCTCCTGCTTCAGAGTAGGCAGGAGGTGAAGGAGGAAGGGGAAAAGTGGGTTTACAGGCTCTTTCTTTTTTTTTTTTTTTTTTTTACAGGGATGAAAAAGCTTTTTTATAAATTTGTACAGGTTGCTGCTGCTGCTTGAGGGAGTGGCGTCTGTCTTGGGCCACTGCAAGGCCCTAATTTCAGAGTTAGGGGTGCTAAAAGCACTTACAAGTAAAAAAATGGGTATTTTCTGGCAGGCAAAACACTGATCTTTCTGTGACGCATCACCTGACAGCCTTATTTTTATTCCAGGGAGTGCAAGGAGCCACCTGGGAAATGTCTGTGCTGCTTGGCTGGATGAAACAGGTGCTGTTGCTTTTGGGGGCTGGAGATTTTCAACCATGAGGGTTCAAAAGCCATCCCCAAATCCAAGGGGACGTCCAAGTCAGAGCCCTGTTTTTCAAAGGTTTTCACTTCCACACTGCCTGTCTCCAATCCTTTTGGAAATCCAGCCTCTGGACAGCACTGAAGGCAGCACAGGGTGACATTTCCCACAGCAAAATGCAATTCACAGTGGATGAATTGCATCCAGTGTGATGAGTGATTCTGGCCATGGACAAAATAAAGTTGGTGGAGGAGAAGGTGAGAAGGGAAACTGACAGTTGTGGTTGTCTTCCTTTTAACAGGAAAAGCTCGTGGAAGAAACAGAAAATGTCACTTTTGATGAGACAAACTGCTGTCTGATCCCAAGCGGGCTGAGTGTCCTCTTGTTTTATTTTGTTAATTTTGTTTTTTATCAGCTGTTCACTCTGCTGAAGAGTTGGAACTGTCAGGGGGTGTTCTGTGGCACGTGGGACCCTCTGTGGTCCTTTCTGAGCTCCACCAGCACGGAATAAGAAAATCCCAGAACGTTTTGGCTTGGAAGGCACCTTAAAGCCCATTTCACTCCAACGCCCCTGGTGTGGGCAGGGACACCTGCCACCAGTCCAGGTGCTGAAATGATCCTTTGCCTGGGCTGAATGCCTTCATGTGGGGTCAGTGACCATCTCCTACTCCTTGATTTGGTGCTAAAAGAGCTTTTCCCCTCTTCCCTTCACACCTCCCAGGCAGGATCTCCCATTTGCAGTGGCCTGGGGTGGCTTCCCATGGATTTCCCCACTTGGGAGGTTGATGCTCCCAGCCCCGGTGCCCCTGCCATGGCTGGTGGCAATGCCAAACCCTTCCAGCCCTGCACTGTGCCACTGGCACAGGGATCAACCCTCTCCTCGTGGTCTCCAAGTGAATTCCACTTGCTCATTTCACAGGAAAGAGCAAGGGCAATGTTGACCAGAAAACTTGATAAAAGGAAGGGGGAAAAAAAAATAAAATTGAGTGTGCAGGTGCTGGGTGGTTGGACTGGGCAGGGATGGGAGAAGAAGAAATGCAAAAGTGGGTTTATTACTTTTTTCCCCTCCGGCTGGGGCTGCCTTCGTGTGAAACCGGAGCTACATCCAGCAAGGGCATTTACATGCACGGATGTAGCCTTCAATCAGGATGATGTAAACACTGCTGCAGCATTTTTGGAGCGGGCTGTTTGGGAAATGTGATGGATTAAATATGACAAACAAGATTCCTGGACGTTTATTTATCCTCCTTTTGGCTGGTGCCAGCTTCATGTTAGGCAAGGCTCTGGCTACCAGACCAATGCGAGGCCTCGGGGGCAGGCGAGGCAAGGGGGGGAGGCAGCCACGGCCAGAGCCTTTTCCAAGCCCCATCTAATTTAAAGCATCTTTTGCTGAGTGGTGCAGCGAAGAGGATGTGGCTAACACAAATAAAAAAATCATAAAAGGGATCAAAGTGTGTGTGCAAATTCATTCCTTGTGGCAGGAGCTCTGCCAGTTCGCTCGCTCGCCTGCTTTCCTAAGGAAAGCAAAAAAAAAAAAAAAAAAACCCCAAAAAATCCCCAAATCTCCCAGCCCCCTGTGACAGAGCGGGAAAATCGCATGTCAGGATCTCTTCTGGATTTCATAAGGGCCCGAGCAGTGATGGATGGCAGGGGTGACACTGGAGCCCGTGCCAGGGGTGCACATGGAGCTCGAGCTATTTATAACCAGTTCAAAGGCACCACGGGCTGGGTGGGGCTGGCTGGGAGCTCCGGGCCACCAGGAACATCTCAGGAACCTGACGTTACCCCCAGAGCCCGAGTGCTTCCTGGTGGGGGGAAAGATGAGGAGAACTTGCCTTAAAAATGGCAAAACCCCAAGGTCATGAAGGAAAAACCCACATCAGGTGGTACCATCTGGAATGTGAGGTTGGCCTCACCCCACACGTGGAGTTGCCTTCAAGGCAGCCACTGCAGCCCTGGAGTTGGATGGATGCAGAAATGGCTCCAAGGAAGCCCGTGTTTTCTGGAGAAATCCCAGTGCTGCTCTGTGCCACGGTCATGGCTATGAAATCCCAACTTTGATTGAAATCCGTGAATCGCGCTCTGGGTGTCGCTCCTTTAAATGTTAGTTTGTCTGCTGCCTTATCCCAAGGCAGTTCTCCCAGCTCCACCACCTCATCCTGCTGTGGAAACCACATGAGACAGGCGGGCCGTGGCCGTGTTTCCGACGGGAATGACATCCCCAGAGAACAAAAGCCGAGAGCCTCGGCAAACCCGAGGGCCGGAAAAGGAGTCGGCCCGAGAAGCGAAGGGAACGCGCCTTCAAAAATCCTGCAGCAATGCTAATGAAAAATAAACATCCATTTCTGCATCTGCAGAGAAAGGGGGGGAAAAAAAAGGAAATTCAATCAAAGCGTGAGGCCTTGTTCTTATATTCCAGGAATTTGCTCCATTGAAGATTGTCAAATACTGCGTGCCAACACTTGGGAGAATGACAACAGCGTCTTTAAGTGCAATGAATCAAAGCACAAGAGCAAATTTGTACAGAACCCAAAGTGCTATTCTTAGAAACCATCCAGAATCAGAAAATAAACAATTCATCAGGAGGAGAAATGTTGGAAGTCACAGGGGAGATTAACTCTGGTCTGAGTGGAAACAAAACCTCAAATGAGCCGCGTCGTCATTCCCACACTCGGTTAATTGCAGCATTGTTCAAGGGCAGGACCAAGGGAGCTGGATGGAGTAGATGGTGTCTGAAGAGGGGGAAAAAAGGCAGAAAATCACAGTTTTTCCCTCGTGGCTACTCCAAGAGAGGTTGCTTTGCCAGGGTCTGGGATGGGAGTGTAGAGGAGGGATGAAGGGTGGCTCTGGGAAAGGCAGAAGAGCAAAGAAGGGATGGGCACGACCTGAGACGAGGATTTGAAGGTGAGTAAGAGTTTTACAGAGTGTCCGAGGTCGGGGACGCTTCTGACCACACTCAGCTTTGGCTGAGGCATGAAGGGTTTGAAGCAAACCAATCCAGGCTGCAGGTGAAATTCCTGGGCACAGGGAATATCTCTGCCAGCTTGGATGCATCTCCAGTGCATTCCCCAACACGGGACACCCACAAACGGAGAGCTGACGTGTTCTCCCCGGAAATTCTTATTTCGCGAGGTAAGATTTGCATGCCGGAGCTACTGAGTGAAAACACACTACCTGTACCAAGCCAGAACAGTGCTTCTAATGAAGAGCAGCTGCCCCTGTGCTTCCCCAGCCTGGGAAAACACAAAGCTGATTGTCCTGAGCCTTGGAGCACCCTGGATCCCACTTTCCCTGGATCCCAGTTTTCGCGCAGGGCCGAGCGCGTCAGGGTTCACATTGCACACACACCTTCCTTGGCTTGCTCTTCCCTTTGGGAATAAGGGCACCCTGGGATGATCCCACCACCTGAGCGTGGCCTTGCAGTGGTCTTTTCCATGTAAGTTTTTGCGTGAGGGAAAAGGGTATTCCCAGGCTGAAAGATGGAAACGCTCACGAGCATCGACCCGGAGCTGCTCCAAAACCTGAGTGTTCATGGGACAGATTTCCCTGCAGAGGTTTGCTGTGAAAAAAAAAAAATCTTCATTTCACACAGGACATCCCCCGAGAAAAGAGAGCAGGAGTCAGATAAATTTGTATTCTTTGAGAATAAAACCGAGCAAAGCTTCTCAGATGACTCCACAAAAATTCTAAATAAAAAATAAAAAAAAGGGGGAGGAAAAAAAATCAAGCGTGGAAAAAGAATAAGCACTAAGGGGCCTCTGGTACTTGCAGGTATATTCCCAGTGATTCCTTTCTGGATCACACAAACACCAACAAAGTCATTATAAGTCAGTTCTTTCATTTTATTAGCAAGAGCCAGGGCTTGGTGATTCAAACCACATTCAGTTCTCAGAAGGGAGATTTTGATCAAAGCATTTTTAAAAATCAGATGAAAGAAGGATTGTAAAAAAACGTTCATTCAATATGAACCAGGAAGGGGAAATGGCTGCCCAGGAGAAGAGCTGGGAATATACCAGGAAAAAAGAATTACCCCAAAACCTGACGCTGATACTATAAATAGGCACATAAAGTGTTACAAGTCAAAGGGAGATTTACAGAGCCTGTGGTCCTTAATTCCTAGAATGAAATAAAACCTTTAAAATATGGCTGATTCAGACAACTCGCATTATCCTTCAAAGTGAGGATCTTCTCCTTCTCCTTCTCCTTCTCCTTCTCCTTCTCCTTCTCCTTCTCCTTCTCCTTCTCCTTCTCCTTCTCCTTCTCCTTCTCCTTCTCCTTCTCCTTCTCCTTCTCCTTCCCCTTCTCCTCTTCTGGAGAAGAGGAGAAGGAGGACAAGGAGGATGAGGAGGGGGAAAAAGAGAAGGAATTGTGGAATTATTAAGGTTGGAAAAGATCTCCAAGATCATCAAGTCCAACGCTTAACTCAGCCCTGCCAAGGCCACCACT